>JALIZH010031663.1:0-16018 GCA_030522465.1 Rhipicephalus appendiculatus
CAGCTTATGTGCTGCCAGTATTTAAGCACTCTGTAGTCACACGGGATATGCGCGTACGTGTCATCAGATATTGTCCTGCCTGGTACGATGGGCCCATCGGAAGTTTAAAGCTTATCTCAGTCGGCTCTAACATACGTAAATGACGTAACAGCTGTCGCTTGGCGGTCCCAGCTGCGAAGCCGGGCACAGCACGTGGCAATATGAACTGAGGCTGGCGACAGACTTGATTGATAATAATAGCTGGGGTTTTACGTCCCAAAACCATGATATGATTATGAGAGACGCCGTAGTGGAGGGCTCCGAAAATTTAGACCATCTGGTGTTCTTTAACGTGCACTGACATCGCACAGTACACGAGCCTCTACCATTTCGCCTCCATCGAAATGCGACCGCCGCGATCGAACCCGCGACCTTCGGGTGAGCAGCCGAGCACCATAACCACTGCTCCACCGCGGAGGACAGACTTGATTGAGCTTCTCTCCCCTGTAGAGGAAGCCACGGAGTTGCTGCAGAAAAGGCACGAAACAGCCGGGCTTTTGCTTCCCGCGTTGCGAAATATCGAAGTTTGCCTCGCGGAAACCTTAAGCAAAGGCACACTTCTTTGCAAAGAGGCGGCTAAAGGCCTACAACGTAGCCTGGAGAAGCGGTTCGCAAGCACGTGGACTGACTCTATTTTTTTTATGGGTGCCCTCCTAGACCCACGGTTTAAGTCTTCTTGGTGCTCAGCTGCAACAGCCGAGCAGATGCGTTCTGCTGTGCTGGGGAGGCGACCTCTTTTGTTAGGGCAGGACAGCGCCAGCACCGTCGCGAATTGCAGACTCTGAAGCAGGGCCAAGCAGACAGATGTTTAAAAACTTCAGGCAAAATGATAATGCCCACCAAGATAATACGCCTGGATCCATCGCAGGGGAAATTTCTCTTTACCTTTCAGAAGGAACTAGCGCAGACACAGTTAAGCCCCTTTCCTATTGGAAATCGAACGAAAGCCGCTTTCCCCTGCTTTCCCGCCTCGCAAGGGCAGTTTTCACTGTGAATGCGACGTCAGCTGACGTGGAACGCGTGTTTTCTACGGCATCCCTGATAATGACAGCGAAGCGAAACCGGCTGTCAAGCACCTCTTTCGAGCAGCTCATGTTTGTGAAGCGCAACACATAGGTAGACGGCAATTGTTTTATCGCACTTTTTTAGGGGCAAAGCTCCTTAGGATGTGGGTCGTTCCCTCCTCCGTGCATAGTATGTAGCCACCTCTAGTACGTGAAGTGCTCACTAGATGGCAGTAGATGGGGCTAGCGCAGCATAGTTGACGAATTCAAATACGAGATGGCGCTGCGGTGCCGCAGTACGTGAATTGATCAATAGATGGTGCGAAGGCGCTCGCTGCGTTGCAGATGCGTGTCACCGCGATGGACGTGCTCTGCCTTACCGAGACGTGGAACGCAAGACCATTCATCAAAGGATACGTTCCCATCGTCGCTGCGTTGCAGATGCGTGCTCTATACTCCATCTCAGAAGTACCTTGTAGCACTGTGGAAGCTGCAGGGCTTGTTAGCCAATAGGAAAGGCGAAAGCCCCCTCAAGACGTGTTCATCCGCGTCGCGTCATCTGCTCGTCGTCTCTTTGGCGTCGGCTCGCCTACTTTGTCGATATTTGCTCCCTCGAGTTAATACAAAACGCAAAAACCTCTGCGGGAACGCCAGCTCGCCGTTTCTTTATGTTCAGAAACCCACTTGTGCAGGACGTGTTCGCTGGCGTTTGTGAGGAACACGGTTCTTTTTATAACAGCGTTTATGCTGGCGTTTTCACCGAGTTCTTTTTTGACAGCACAGTCGACGCACTTCCAGCAGCAATCGCGTACCATTCTTGGGTGGAACAGCAAATTATTGGCGCTGAAAACAATATAGACATTCAGGGTGTTTCGCATCGTCAACGCATCACCGACGCTAATGTTGTGGCGACATCTGCTCAGTTAACATCAAACCACTTTTACGGCTGGGAACCACCTCGGTAGTCCTAGCAGCTTCAAAACAAACGAGCGATCGATATAAATAATAGCGAAAGAAGATACCTGATGATTTGTCCTCAGCGTTAGATTAGACTAAGCGATGACAGATTATGCCACTTATTTCTTCCTGTCCAGGCAGAGAGCCAGTAAAAAGCACGAATTCGCATGGAAGCGGGTGGTCAGGGGTGTATGGGGGCTGCCATGTTGCTGTACGTCATCGCGGTTAGGGTGGTTATTACGGTTACCAACCGGCAATCTCTGTATTATTTCAGAAATTTAGAAGTGCATGCGTGAAGGGCCTAATGTGCCACGTGTCCCTGTAACGCGTCATGCGAGAAGCACAGCTAAAGCCCTTGCACCTCGTTGATAATGAGAGTTAGGCCCGGAACTATATTACGTGCTGCGCAAGGACACTGCCCGTGTACTCCTCGTAGCTTCGGCAGTGCTGCAAGGTAGTTGTGCGATTGAGTATTGGCCTCGAGGGCCACCACTGGAAACGCCGGCGCCACCGTCGGCGTGACGTGCTTGGCAGGATCACGCGGTCTCGGCGGCCTCGTCGGCTGCTTGCGGAGCGCTGCCGCGTGCTTTGTAAATGAGTTTCAAGCTCCACCTGCGCTGCGGTCGGTACGAATAAGGAGGTTTTCTCGCATTTTGAACCCAACTCAACCCATTGTAACAAGAGTGGATGCCTCCGAAAGCGATGAACATGCTGCTCTTACTGCTCGGAGCCGTAGCGCCGGACGTACGCAACGAAGTCCGGTATAAGCGTGCACCGGTGCCCGTGGGTCAAGAAACTGCATGAAGAGTGGGTTGTGGTGCTAAGAACCGGCAGGCAGCGATCGGCTACGAGTCATGTGCACAACAAGCACTTCCGCGACGACGATTTTCGCTACTGCGTCGGGGCTGTGATGTTGAGTAGCAGAAAGTGCGCACTGCGACGATCGTCCGCGCGCGCTTCCCGCCGGCTAATGGTGCTTATAATCTACCGCAGTATGCGACACCATCTGAGAACGTTCCTGTGCGACCTCTTCATCGTCGGCCCCGTGCTCAGCGTCTACAATATGGGCGGCAGATACTTGAGTGATTGTTTAGATACGTTGGATTTAAAAACTCACAAGGTTCCTTGTGCATTCCCCTAACATGACCGGAAGGCGAAAGCCACCTTCTTCTCCTTCTTGTCAGTCAATGTATTGATTTTCCCCGCCCCGCTCCAAAAAAACTTTGGCTCCTAACGAGGTTTTGCACTGCCTCCGTGATCGGCCCACCGATCATGGAGGCAGTGTGGCGTCATGGCGACGTCATGACGTCTTCACAAATTTGGGCAATCTGTGACGTCATGATGACGACACATGGTGACGTCATCACGTGATGGCGATTTGTTTTTTTGTTTTTTTTGCATTACTCGTGCCGACGAGGCGGGATGCCGACGGTCAATCTTCGCTTTCGATAAGGCATCGAAGGCTTTGGCCTGCATAAACTATACACGACGTTTGCTGGTGGATGTACATAGCGAGCGAGTCAGATGCTGCGGCTGATGTGTGCTGCATTTATGTTGGCAATAACATTCTTTCAGTCAGTCGTCCATTCTCATGACGCAAACGCTACGTGCTAAAAAGCACACATTTACTTGTGCCACTCTCAAACTCAAGTTGGGCCTATCCAACCCCATGCAATTTATGGAGCCTTATTTATTTACGTGGAAAAGATGCCGCGCTGTTCGCGTTAGACTTGACATACTTCCCTAATTGCTGGGCAACTCGCCAAATAATGCTGGGCATTAAAATTTTGCATTTCACTCTTTACGTGTTGTTCTTACCCTGCTTTGCAGCTGCAGGTTGCTGCAATAACTTCTCTTTCTTTTACCGCTATTTCAAGTTCAGGTCGGTCCTTGTTCACATAGACGTTTGCAGAACAAGAGCTGTGAACGTTACTGTATTTTCATTCGCTTCCTTGGCGTTGTATGCTACTACATGTCCTCGTAGACCACTTCTCCATCCATCAGCAATCTCGAAGTGGTGAAGCTTTGGTCTATGAATTTGTTTATGGCAGAGAGCGGCAAGTTCAGTGGAATGCACAGGGAACGATAATTAAGCAACATATTAAAAAAGGCATCGCATTTCCTCACGCTTTGTGTGACCACCAAATGAAATGAACACACTGAAATAACAGAAGACCGATCTATATGCAGTGCGAGGCAACATGTCAAATGACATTGAAACATACATTAATTTTGACTGAAAAAAAAAAAAACGTTGAATCGTTGGGACGGGACATCACAAGTTGCCATCAACAAAAAAAAAGTTGTAACAAAAAAAAAAAGAAAAAAAAGGGAACTGCTCTGATAGCGTCCGCGCAACAATGGTTTTTGTGTACTCACAAATTCTCATATTTTGCGGCCTAAAGTTCGCGGCACGGCGTCAAAACACGCTCGTAGCGAAAGCGAAACAATCAGTACGAACATATACATGCAGACGCTCATACATGCAAAAGCTGCCTCCGTCGCTGCGAAGCAGGGGCTCCGGAACCGGGGGGGCAGTGGGGGGCCGTCGCCCCCCACAGGTTTAAAACCAGTGGAGGCATGCCCCCACACTGCAGTTCCAACACCCCTCCCCCCCCCCCCCCCTTCACTTTCCTTTTCCCCGGTACCACCCGGGAAGCTACAGACTCCTTTGACTAGTTAACTCCCTTCCTTCAACAAACGAGACAAAATTCTCTGGAAGTCTGTGAATTCTGACACTATTAGTCAGTGCTTCGTCTGCGTAAGCAGCACTGCCTGTTTTCGCCTGGTTCAATGTATATACCGTCGTGAAGTGCTTCTCAAGGAGGTAAAGGCTGGCGCTCTATTCTGCAGCTCTTGCACGAGCGCGTCTCAGCCCCACGACTTTACAATGCCTCTAATTCTCATCCTCTTTCTTTGATGCTATCCAAGCCCATGAAAAGAAATGAGATAAAATGAGATAATAAAGGGTGTAAGCCTCACCGACATAAGCTCGATTTTAACCATGAACCTGCCCGGGGCGTAGCCATAAGATTTTTTAGAGGGTTCTGAACCCCTTTATTTATGTCCTTGCTTGTGTTGGAGTGCGCGTATCCAATTAAAAATTTCCAGCGAAACCAGTAGTCCTAAATCGGCGCATGTATATCACCACAAAACAAAATATAATAATTTCAGGGCGGTGGGGGATGAACCCCCAACCTCCTATCTTCGCCATTGAACTTATCACTTCAAATGTTCGGTTTCTTCCTGTTCGGCCCAGACTACCTTAATTCTTCGACACATAATAACCGTACTGAAAATTGGAAACGGAAAGCGTGGCACACGGTTTTGTTGCTGGAGGGTTGCGATCGACAAGCTCTTGATCAACTCTTCAGGCATGTCAGCCTCCAAGCACACGGCGAGCTTTCGCAGGCAGACGCCGGGACGAACTGACGATTGAAAAAATTATTACAGGCTTTCCTGCAGGGTTTCTTTCTTAATTTCTTTTCTATTTTCTTTCTTTTTTTTTCAGAACAGCAACTCGTCCACACACTGCTTTTTTCTATCAAAGTGTGTTCCAGCCATCTCACTTCTTCACAGTGTATCGATCCTTCCTCAGCGACATGTTCCCCGATCAGCGTGCGTAGGAAGGGGGAAGACTATATGACGCTCCCGAAGTAATTTTGAAAAAGACTTCGACGTGTGGGCGTCGTCACTGGAAAGGGAAAGTGCCGCGTGCGAGCTCACTGTTGCTCACTAAATTAACATTCGCGCTCCTAGTCTGCAGACAAAAGTCGCCTTCTCGGATGTGCTTAGTGCACACACGTGCCCCGGACTTCGGTTTATTGCCGTTTCTAAGCTTTATGAGCCATGCATCGTGATAATCGTTGTGCTTGAGTTAAAACCGTAAATATGAAATCACACCCTGATCTCTTGCATGCGTGGTGCACTAATTGTGCACATAGCACCAGAGCACCATGCCACCGAAAACATTCGTCACGCTTTCCAAGCTTGTTACGTCTAGATGCCAGTGCGCATGAACTGGTTGTGAAACGAAGCTGATTGAAGTGGGAAACTAAAAAAAGCCGCTCGGGCCGCCGGCTTCCCTTCGCTAGAGCAAGGTTCCGTGAAGCAAGGTGGCATCACGTAATCCAACTTAGCACGTCACAACGATTGCAGCGCCCATGTCTCCAGTGGTGGGCCTCGCGCACAATAACACTAAAAATATACAGATAGTAGAACTGTAATACGCGTGTACATAAACAGTATTCAGCAAGTGGACAACTCTCATGCCGTCGACTAAAACGAGGCTTCCCTTTCCGTCGGTTGCTGCCAGACATACGCAGAAAGAGCTGCTGCAAGAGCATGTGGGGGATCATTTCAGACTCACTGAAATGCAATCCTGCTTCCATGGCGAGATCTTCACTGCGAGGTTTAAAATCTGCAACCGCATCCATCGCGGCACTCATGAAATCCGCGGCTATGCAGCGGCCTTTTGCACACGTGGTGATGCATCGTGGCGCCTTCTAACTCGCTGAGAGCAATGAGATTCGCGACGACATCGCTTCAGCATCTAGTCTGGGGCGAGATAAATTGAGTAAGAGATATTCGTTCTTTGATTACAAATATTTCCCCTAATAAGTCATCTTTTCACACCCAACCAAACTGCACGCATTTTTCAATGCCCCTGTTCATTTCAGCTGAACTCTATGTTTCTTGTTAGAGTCACATTAAGGTCATTAACTGGCTGTGCACATCAGACGTCGAAGCAGGAAAGTTACACTTGAAAACATTTATACCCACAAGTTTTACCCACTACCTCGGAAGAGAAGACGGACAAAAAACATCGACTTCACTGTCGGCTCGAATTGCGCGGTAAGCCACAACGATATTTCCTTTTCTGCTAATACAGCTCAAGATGTCACGTTTTATGTTTTACATAAACGTGTTAGAGTGGCTTCATGAGATGGCATCAGCGTCATGTGGTCGATATAGACTCCGGGTGAGGCACAAAACACAAGAAAAAAAAGGCCGAGGGTGGAGGGTGCTGTCAGCGAACTAGATAGGAAGTGTCTATTCCACCGGTAGCTGAGAAAAACTTCAGAAAACTGTTTCACCAGGCAGTCGCGTCATATGGTTAGTCCTCGTCCTCGTTCGTGATAAATTTCCCCCACAAAGCACCCTTTTCTCTTTCCTTGTTGTTGAGCGCGCGCGCACACACTATATATATATATATATATATATATATATATATATATATATATATATATATATATATATATATATATATATATATATATATATATATATATATATATATATATATATATATATATAGTCAAGAAATGAAGGAGCACACTTACGAAAATTGCATATTTTTTTACTGGCTTACGTTTCGGCCGTGGCACGGCCTTCGTCATTCTGACGAAGGCCGTGCCACGGCCGTAACGTAAACCAGTGAAAAAAATATGCAATTTTCGTAAGTGTGACGAAGGCCGTGCCACGGCCGAAACGTAAACCAGTAAAAAAATATGCAATTTTCGTAAGTGTGACGAAGGCCGTGCCACGGCCGAAACGTAAACCAGTAAAAAAATATGCAATTTTCGTAAGTGTGACGAAGGCCGTGCCACGGCCGTAACGTAAACCAGTAAAAAAATATGCAATTTTCGTAAGTGTGACGAAGGCCGTGCCACGGCCGAAACGTAAACCAGTAAAAAAAATATGCAATTTTCGTGTAAGTGTGACGAAGGCCGTGCCACGGCCGTAACGTAAACCAGTAAAAAAAATATGCAATTTTCGTAAGTGTGACGAAGGCCGTGCCACGGCCGAAACGTAAACCAGTAAAAAAAATATGCAATTTTCGTAAGTGTCCTCCTTCATTTCTTGACTATATGTGCACCGGACCCACAGAACTTTCTTTTGAATCATATATATATATATATATATATATATATATATATATATATATATATATATATATATATATATATATATATATATATATATATATGGGTTGTAACACAACGGAGGCGTTGTCAACAAGGATAAAATATTTATTTAGTTCCCAACAGTTTCGGGAGGGGACCTCCCTTCGTCAGGGGTTGAGTTAAACTATCGTCTCTAGCGGCGTCCACTCGCCTTCGAAAACATCTAAGAGGAAATGGGAAAAAGGGGAAAAAAAAGAAGAAGAAAAAAGAACACCCACGACACAACACAACACGACAAATTAAGAAAAATTGTCCACAGTCGAGGCTCGTTGAGCGTCCACATCTGCTTATGATCTCGTGTTTACCGGTCCTCGTGGTGCGGAGGGTCACCCAAAGCTGTTGCCGCGGCGGCCGGGATGAGTCTGCGCCGCCACACGTGGAGGCAAGAGCGTCCCCTTAATGGGTCGGCTCTTTACCTTTCATGTCCGCCCGTTCCTTGTCAATAGCCCCCCAAGTGGTAGGGGGAGCGTAGGCACTGCGCGTTCTACAAATGTGAAAAAAAAAGAGAAAAAAGAATAAAAAAAAAGAGAGAAAGGAAGGACACTGCAGACGTACGAGCCAATCAAGAAACAAGCATTGTCTCAATTTATGTTTCCCTATTGCCAAAAACATCTTGGTTTACCTCTCGGAGACAGGAGAGTCTGCCAGGGTCTTCGTTGATGCCGGATATTGATGTTCTAAATTTGAAAATAAAATATGCCTCTCGTTGTTCGCGCTCCCGCGTGTTTCGAAAACCTGATTGTAGAAGGGTTACGCTGATATTTTCATACTTAGAACATTAATATCCGGCATCAACGAAGACCCTGGCAGACTCTCCTGCCTCCGAGAGGTAAACCAAGATGTTTTTGGCAATAGGGAAACATAAATTGAGACCATGCTTGTTTCTTGATTGGCTCGTACGTCTGCAGTGTTCTTTCTTTCTCTTTTTTTTTCTTTTTTTTCACATTTGTAGAATGCGCAGTGCCTACGCTCCCCTACCACTTGGGGGCTATTGACAAGGAACGGGCGGACATGAAAGGTAAAGAGCCGACCCATTAAGGGGACGCTCTTGCCTCCACGTGTGGCGGCGCAGACCCATCCCGGCCGCCGCGTTTATTCAATACAAACATTACCCGGACCTGTCGGATATTCCCTTCAAGTCTTCTATATATATATATATATATATATATATATATATATATATATATATATATATATATAAAGGAAAGAATTGTAAACTTAAGGGCTCGTTTGCTTTGTTAAACACAGTATTAATGAGAACTAACAGACAAAGATGCCAAGGAAAGTATAGGGGAAGCTATTAGAAGTAATTGTAATGTAAATGTGAAGAAAGAAAAGTGGACGAAAAAGGTAACTTGCCACCGGCAGGGACCGAACCTGCGACCTTCGGATAACGCGTCCGATGCTCTACCACTGAGCTACGGTGGCAGTCATCTCCCCGTCCACTTTATAGGGTATATGTGTACTTAAACGTGGGAGCGTCAGTCAGCGCCGCCTGTTGCCATTAGGGCGAGTGTGGAACACTCTTTTTTTTTTTTTTTGCCTGTAGGCGTCACGTAGTACGTGATCTTATTACGAGCGGGCAGCTGACTAATAATCCCTCGCATACCACCTGAAGGCATCAAGTCTGCCAGAACGAGACCCTCGTTATGAATGAAGGAAAGAATTGTAAACTTAAGGGCTCGTTTGCTTTGTTAAACACAGTATTAATGAGAACTAACAGACAAAGATGCCAAGGAAAGTATAGGGGAAGCCTATTAGAATTAATTGTAATGTAAATGTGAAGAAAGAAAAGTGGACGAAAAGATAACTTGCCACAGGCAGGGACCGAACCTGCGACCTTCGGATCGTCTATATATATATATATATATATATATATATTGATTGATTGATTTAGTAATACTGTCAACCCTCATGGAGGGTCATAACAGAGAGGACAATACAATTACATACATAAATGTACAAGCTACATAAAGTTGCGTAATATTTGGCACTTCACAATGAAAAGAGGTATTCCCTTAAATAACAATTCATAATACAAAATAACAATTCAGAATAACAATTCAAAACAATACAAAATTCACTGACATTTTGCAAAATATCTACCGTGGACATGAAGTCGCGTACATGACTTGGCAAAATACCTAAATAGAACAATCTCGTAAATTCGCCTCTACAGCATTTTCGAATATATATATATATATATATAAGGCTTATATGCTGAAGAATAACTTCGGTTGCCGCAAGGTTATAAGTATGAAAATAGATGCGCCTTCACATAACAACTGTTTATTCTGCCGACGTTTCGACGGGAACCCCGTCTTTTAAGAAGACGGGGTTCCCCGTCAGAGGCGTCGGCTCCAAAATAACAGCCGACCTGTGAAGGCGCATCTATTTTCATACTTACCATATATATATATATATATATATATATATATATATATATATATATATATATATATATATATATATATATATATATATATATAGACGATGCGACATCGGCCCACAGACGTCGTCGCCCCCCACACATCAGATATACTTCCGGAGCCCTTGCTGCGAAGCCATGCGATCACTGGCTTGAGGCTTCTTTCTGTTATGCTCCATTTAGGTATACAGGCGTCTACTCTAACAAAATAATTCACATAGTTTGCACTCAGCGACTGACTACATTTCACGCAAGAAGCCGGTTCAGGGGTCTCCATAGCGGTGACCGCGTGAAGTGGGCGCTCCGTTTTCTGCAAAGAGACAGCGACTGTAAACTACGTTGTGCTTTCTTTTCGTCGAAAATCATTATTTTAACATTAAAGAATATATTCCGTTTCGAAAGTACGTACAGAAATATCCTGGAGTGCTTCCGCGAGGTGTTTTGTAGTTTGTAGAGCGCCGACAGCAAATCTTATGGGGAGCATGCGGCGGTATCCTACAATCCTACCAAGCACGCAATCGAGGCGCGCCCGATAGAGGGCGACTCCGTAACTCCTCGAGGCCAATAGTGTGATAGGAGACCGCTCTCCCCCTCCTACTTCGCCCTCTCCTCTCCTACGCTTCCCCCCCTCTCCTCTCCTACGCTCCCCCCCCCCTCTCTCGCCTCGCGACGCCGACGCAGGCAGCGTCTGCTAGCGAGTAGATGGTGCGAAGGCGCTCGCTGCGTTGCAGATACGTGTCACCGCGGTGGACGTGAGAGAGAGAGAGTGATTTTGGGAAAGAGGAAGATAGAAAAGGACACTATTTTCTGCCTCCCGATGTGGGGGGCACGGCTCAGCGCCTTTGGGGATGGGGAAGAGGGGAGTAAAGATGACAGGAAGAAGGGAAGATAGGAAGAAGTGAGGTGCGTTGCAAGCTAGTCTTGTCAGCGCAGGCGGGAGCACGAAAGCATAGCGTTCGGCTCTGCCTTACCGAGACGTGGAACGCAAGACCATTCATCAAAGGATACGTTCCCATCGTCGCTGCGTTGCAGATACGTGCTCTAGTGTGACAGGAGACCGCTCTCCCCCCTCCTCCCTCGCCCTCTCCTACGCTTGCCCCCCCTCTCTCTCTCTCTCCTCTCCTACGGTCCCCCCCCTCTCGCCTCGCGATGCCGACGCAGGTAGCGTCTGCTAGCGAGTTTCTTGATTGAAAAAACCGACTGCTCGCGCTGCACAACCGTTCACTGACCATCTCACGTCGTTGATGATGTACTGGGCAGAATTCACGGAAGATTCACGGTTTACCGATGAACCTCCGGAGCTTCGCCCACTCATCATCATTCAATCCGTGGATATGCTGCGATTTTTTTTCCTTTTTTTAAGATCCAACCCTTGAAGCAGCCGTCGTTCACACTTCGGGTTTTGAAAGCTAAACGGCGAAGCGCCCATTTAGCTCTCAGCATTTCGTTGCAAAATTTCGATGAATAAAAGCTTTTTGCACCTTTCACTGCTTGCAATCTTTATTGCAGCATTTAAAAATCACGAGGACACACCTAAGCACTTTTTATGACGTAGTGATTGCCATAGAACTAGTGACCAATTTCTGGAAGAGTTGTTGTTGTTGTAGAAACTTTTTTTTTTTTTTGAGCCGATAAAAATGGAATAAAGGTGGGTGACCTCTTCCTGGTTCAGAAAGCTGCGAGCGATCGCTGCTTCTCTAGCCCGGGGATTTCGGGCGTTCCTGAGTCGAGCAGAGAGCTGGTCAGCCCGCACTCCCACTGCTCCGGGGTGGGATTATTATCGTTATCTTTTTCTTTGCATCTTTTCTTCGCTCGGTTGCTGCGTCTCGGCACATACCCGTATTCGATCGCCAAGCAAAGAGGACATTGGGGAGGAACGTAGTTTGCTACACCCTTAATTGCTGCTACTGTAATATCATGCTCAAATTAGTCATGTAGGCCTGATTACACGTTTTTTTTTTCGGAATCGAAGGCCACAACGCATTCTCTAGGTCCACCTTTAGTTAGCCGGAGCCAAGGGTAGGCTTGGTGTAAAAGTGTGAACGATCTGCCAATTTGTGAAAGAGAAACGGAGGCGTAAGTTAGTATACAAACTAATTCATTATCCCAGCAGATACTGAAGGGAGAAACAAATTGTCCCTGCGCGTTGGTTCCCATTGATACCACCACACGAAAGTGGTGAATACTCTATGCACAGCCTGATCTTTATCTCACGAGCAGTTTAGTACCTGACACACGTAAATAACCTTTGCGACAAGGAAGACATTGCATACCAGCGCACAGGCGAACACAGAAAGTCATCACCCTATCCATGCTTGCGATGCGCGCTTGACAAGCGTGAATGCTGACTGGCAGTACGGCCCAGTGTTTCGTATTCGATGCAAAGGCACAAGGTGCCCCAACGGTGCGCTGTTCCAACTAATACCAGCAGATCTAGAGGGTTTTGTCCTGCATTAACCAAATCTTAGTTTTCTCCATATTCACTACCGCTTCTGACGCGTGGCAAAACTGCTTAGTCTTCTTGAACACTACTCTTGTCAGCATAAAAATACGCTATGCCGTCATTTCAGCATTAACACATTTAAGCTTAAACAATATGAAAACACCACCATACGTTCAAAAACGCTGACCGTGCAGATACTATAGGTAGCGGGATAACTGCCCCCATGGGAATTAGTAGGGTGGTTGTACTGCATGAGATATGTCACCAAGCTACTGTCCCTCGACCTTGGTAACGTGTTTTGCGTACTTTTGCAGTTCTTAATGCATCTGATGACATCAGCTTTATGGGACGTTCATTCTTAACTCCATAAAACTATCAAGATGCCTTTCCTAGGTTGAGGAATTACAGGAAGGGAATTGAACTGCCCGGCCATTCCCGGAGTGGGAATGGACTAAGTTTTTTCATTCCGAGGAATTGAAAGGAATGGAATTGCGGCAAGTCCTAATTCCCGGAATGGAATTGGAATGGAATGGAGGCGCCCATTCCGCAACACTGGTGCAATGCGTGCGGGGAAAGAGCCACACTGCGGCACATGCTTTGGGACTGTGCCGGGAGAGTTAATAGAGAGTATTAGTGCCGGGGACCCGCAGCCTCGCGCGTACGCAGGCTCTTGCGTTCCTTTGTATTCTCGGTGGGTGCAGCTTGGAGTACAAAGGAACGCAAGAGCGTGCGTACGCGGGAGGCTGGGGGTACCCGGCACTAATACTCTCTAATGTCGCTGCCGCCGCTCACTACGCGACGCATGCTAGGCAGGGACAAATAGACCTCTACCAGGGTACGTCACAGCGTGACGTCACCGGCGCACGTGCAAGGCGGTGGTTGGCAAAACACCCCCCGCTGATGGCTCAGTGTGGTGCAGTCGCGCGGTGCTTGGGGCACGCTTTTCTTTTTGTTTTAAGCTTAAACTTCATCTTATTGTGGCAAGGTTAGCTGCGGTATGTGTCAGAGAACATCTAGATGTGTGGTAAACTGCATGACGGAAAACTTGCCACGCTGGCTGGCTGTTTATCTTGGAGAAGTGAACACACGTGGCTGCCTGTGCGAGGAACAGCGGCATCGTCTTCGAAAATGTGCAGCGTTTATTGTGGCCTGTAGTGTGCGTTGAAAGGCAACGAAAACATTGGCACTCGTTGTCGACCGGTGGCACTAACGGGTTGTCGACGGAACATCACGATTCGACATTTTAGTCAAGGTAAAAATGCATTTCACGCGATCACCTGCGAGTGCGTAAATCTCAGTGTTTGTGCTGCGTGCAGAAAAATAAGGGCATGATCTCTGGACTGAAAGGTATGACTACGCATGAGCTGTTAACATGTTTTAGCACTGCCGAAGCTGCATATACGCTTCACCATGGCGAATTCACGAACCCAGTAAAGTTATAACTCGTGTTATCGGATACCTCATACGTCTTAATGAGAACAGTGTCTTGTTTCTGTTATAATTTTTACCTTTACGACTTGATCTTTGTGAAGTGACAATGCGCATTACAAGTTTGTGTATCGGGTCTAGAGGAGCAAAGTAAGTATGCAAACACGTTGTAGGCATCAGATGCAGCGAGGTAACTGCGCAAGAGATTATGTATATAATTAAGTTATCAGGTTTAAAATCGCATAAATTTTTAGTGGGTTATGAGGAACGGCGTAGGGGAGAGCTTTGCTTTAATTTGCACGAGGATTTTTTTAACCTCAGCCTAACGCACGGCAAAAAGTGTTTGCATCATTTTTTTTCGTTTTTTTTTGTCATTCATCTCTGATCAGAATTTTGTGCAGTGAGAATCTCGTCCGTGACCTCGCGTACCAGCTCAAAACCATGCTGCCGTCAATGTTGCACCTCGTTTGTTTCAAAATGCAGTCAACATGTCGCGACGTTAATTGAGTACGTACACATCCATGTCATGCAAATATTTTACAAAGCGCCAGTCACCGTGAACATGCAGAACCTTCCCTTTCGAAGAGGATAAGATTTTTTTTATGGCTCCCATCTATGACGAGCAAATCACCACAAGCTGTGACTTTAGAAAATACCAATTCGCAGAAACTTCCGTCGAAGGAATGCAGGCACACGCAGCGCTGCTATGCAGAAAGATCCCGCCGGCGGGACTTTCTTGCCAACCAGCACCTGCTCCGAGGGAGAAGATTAGGGGGCGCGGTGCTCGCAGTGACGTCACACTGTTTGCAAACAGGGCAATCTTTGCTGCTACCACCGCGCGAGAGTAGGGGCCGGCCGCCGCCGCCGCGGCTGCGGTCGATACTGCAGACCAGCTGCGTCGGCGTCGCTGCCGCTGGGAGGCGGCACTCACCAGCGACAAGCTTTTCGACCAGCTTTGGGCCCTCCGGCAAGCCGAAGATGCCGCCCGGGTCCAAGGACTTCGAGCCGTCACCTGAGGCACCGCCATCATCATCGACGGCGAGTGGGACGGAACAGGGGTCAATCCCCTCTTCCCCCCGCCTCGCCCAAAGGAACCGGACTTAAAATAAAGTTTATTTATTCATTCATTCATTCATTCATTCATTCATTCATTCAAGTTTAGTGCCACCATTGCATTGTTTTGCTATGGGGGCAATACAAAGCCAACTGAATTTGCTGCATAAAAAGAGTGGCAGTGTATTCACAGCACATGGTTTTAAGTCTTTTTTGTTAGTACACTATTTTGTATGCTACATATCGAGGTGATAATAAAAAAGAGGTAAAAAATATAACCAAGCGAAAGGATTATTGCCACTGTGCTCGAAAACTCTACAATTTACTAAATTTTGACTATGCGCTAAAGAGTGCAAAATTTAAAGCTAACATAAGGAACGGTCTTATAATAAAAGCATGATGCTCTAAAAACGCAAAAAAGCAAGTGTTGAAAGAATGCGCGAAACCGTCGATTTATAGGGAATTTTTTTTGTCGCACCTGGTTTTCCTCCATTTCATGAATTTCAAATGGTGGTCACGTGCGCACAACATTTTTGCCGCTCAAAATATTTTAGGAAAATACTAAAGAACTAATGTCTATATGTGTGTAATTTTCTCAGACTATTTGATAGAAACTGATTTTTGGCGAGCGCCCTGGTTGGGACAGTTGGCGCGGAATGACCCTATAGAATAACAGAGAGCTGAGCTAGTTTGTAAGTAC